>JAVJIX010000016.1:1627500-1672500 GCA_036785185.1 Paratrypauchen microcephalus | reverse complement strand
GGAGGGCATGGAGGAGAATTATTGGTCTGCCTCAAAGAACTTCTGGCAAACCAACACCTCAGGAGGGGGAGTGCTTCTCCAACACTTACCTACTTTACAGTGTGGGCGGAGAGCTGTTGACCTCGACTGGGGATGTTGTTGGGTGGTGGAAGGCATACTTTAAGGATCTTCTCAATCCCACAGTCACGTCTTCCAATGAGGAAGCAGAGACTGGGGCCTCACCCATTACCTTGGCTCAAGCCAAGGGTACTGGAGAGGAGAATCCGACCTCAGATTCAGGAGGAGCAGTGTGGTTTTCATCCTGGCCGCAGAACACTGGACCAGCTCTACACCCTCCATTAGGTGCTTGAGGGTTCATAAGAGTTTGCCCAACCAGTCCACATGTGCTTTGTGGATCTGGAGAAGGCATTTGACCGTGTCCCTCTTGGGGTCTTGTGGGGAGTGCTCTGGGAGTATGGGGTCCAGGGCTCTTTGCTAAGGGCTGTCTGGTCCCTGTATGACCGGAGCAGGAGCTGTGTTCACATTGCCGGCAGTAAGTCGGACCTGTTTCCGGTGCATGTTGGACTCCGCCAGGGCTGCCCTTTGTCACTGGTTCTGTTCATTGTATTTATGGACAGAATTTTTAGGCGCAATCAGGGGCCGGAGGGGATCCGGTTTGGGGACCACAGGATCTCATCTCTGTTTTTTGCTGATGATGTTGTCCTGATGGCTTCAACAGACCAAGACCTATAGCATGCACTGGGATGGTTTGCAGCCGAGTGTGAAGCGGCTGGGATGAAAATCAGCTCCTCCAAATCCTCGAATGGAAAAAGGTGGCTTGCCCTCTGCAGGTGGGTGAAGAGTTCCTGCCTCAAGTGGAGGAGTTCAAGTATCTTGGGGTCTTGTTCACAAGTGAGGGGAGGATCGAGAGATTGACAGGCAGATCAGTGCAGCGTCTGCAGTGATGTGGTTGCTGTATCAGATTATTGTGGTAAAGAAAAAGCTGAGTTGAAAGGCAAAGCTCTTGATTTACCTGTCAATCTGTGTTCCTACCCTCACCTATGGTCATGAGCTTTGAGTAATAACTGAAAGAACAACATTGTGGATAAAAACGGCCGAAATTACTTTCCTCCGCAGGGTGACTGGGCGCTTCCTTAAAGATAGGGTGAGGAGCTCAGTCACATGGCAGGAACTCAGAGCAAGCTGCTGCTCCTTCACGTCAAGAGGAGCCACCTGAGATGGTTTGGGCATCTGTTCCGGATACTTCCTCTATGCCTCCCTCGGAAGGTGTTCTGGACATGTCCCACTGGGAGGAGGCCCTGGGGAAGACCCAGGGCACGTTGGAGAGACTATGTCTCTCGGCTGACCTGGGAACACCTCGAGATCCCCCCGGATGAGCTAGAGTAAGTGTGTGTGAAGAGGGAAGTCTAGGCCTCTCTGCTCAACTACTTCCCTTGCGACTCGGCCCCGGATAAAGTGGAAGAAAATGGATCAATGGATGGATGGTTGCCACTTCCATTTTGAGGACTTTTTTCCACTGCAAAATGCATAATTGTTTTCAGGTGAAATGACCTATAGCTAAAAGATTTATATAACAATCCCTAACAAAACATGATAGTGTTCAACACTTTCTGTTTGGTTTATGTATGTGACAAAACAAGTAGAGATTAAGGAAAAGTCTGTTTTATAACACATTATAACACATCAGGATTTTCAAATCATTTTCACTTTGGGTTTTGGTTTCACAGTTAAAATTTTGAGTAATCCATTGTTCATCACTTGAAGTGCATTGTGCATTTGTACAATGAAATGATGAGATCCTATAACACATCTTATTGCATTGTGCATTCCCTCATCATGAACAGAAGTTCCCTGCTCTGTTATAGCAGTGACAGTCCCATCAGTCCTGTCCCACACTGATGATGCAGAGGACATGATGCTCACCCGCTGTGATCTGTGTCTAAAGGTGCTGCTGCTGCTCCACTCACAGATGATGGTCCACTCTACGGCACCCCAGACTGAGCCATGCAGCTGCTGGGACTGGAGCAAAAGGCTAAACGAGACTGCATACAGTATTTTTACAGGTCAACTATGTAACTTTACTGGTGGAGGGCCTGAATCTACTTTCCTTGGAGATGTTATTTTCTCTGAAAATGTTCTAGCAGGTGACATCACCAGGTCAAGTTGCAGGTCAGTTCTGTGGAGATGGGCCCCAACTGTTTTTTCTGTTTTTCAAGATATTTTCAAAGCAATAAAAACACAAGAATAAATGCCATACAAGCAATAAAAACACATATTGAATAAATGCCATACTGTGGAACATTCTCTACAAAGCAGCCAGAAAAGTTACACAATGCAAATGAAATATTATACCCTAAATTGTTTGAGAATTTAAAGATTGTAGGAGAAAAAGGGAACTACTAATCTGTACTCATTTAAAACTAAAAACAAAAGTAATCCTAGTTGTTATCAAGAATAAGCTTTTGTTGTTACTATAGGCTATTTATTTTTTGTTTTTTCGTCAGGTGGCTCTTATAATCTTGCTATATATTACCCTTTATCTAGGCTTGAAAAATACACCAAAACCTTAGGACCTCGACTAGATTTATTGCCCACAAAAATCACTCAAATTGAACTTTTGGTGGAATTAGGTGAGATTCCTCTCTCCTCTTATAAAGTTCCTAGTTGGTTTTACTGCTCACACAGATGAGACTGTGGAGAGTCATTTAATACAGGCCTGATCCATATCAGACATGAATACGCTGTGCTCACAAAACTGGGTCACTACGCTACCATAACTTATTTTAATTCCCTACATCCGCCTCGCTGCTCTGAGGCCAGACTGTACTTCGGAAACTACTTTGGACCTAAGTCTAAGTCTGAATTATATGTGTACACTCAATTGTATTTGTAGTTTTTAAAATTTTCCATTTAACCTTCAATTAATTCTACACACACACACACACGCAAAATAAAACAACTAAAAAAAAGTTTTAATATGAACTGAGTATACCTATGCCCAAATAAATACTATAGTTAGTTAGTTAGAGTATACCATTAGTCAGGAGGCATTCAATATGATTACATTATTTTAATTAAAGTTCTTATACATGAAAATTTAATTTAACAATGTCTACACTGGTTTTCAGTAAAGTTTATATTAGATTCAGATCAGTCACTTTTTATTATTTTCAGTCTGGCTTCATTCTTGTTGTATTAGATGTCTTTGTCTTTTTGGAATTATAAAAACATAAGTTTATTCAGTATACGTACACAACTCTGCACAAATCTGGTCTCAAGTGGAGGTATGAATGTGAGGTACAAATTCAAACTCTCAATAAAATGTTTATGAGAAAAATGAAATAAATACCAAAACAACATTGTGGTTTGTCAAAATAGATAACATCCCTGCACAATGGAGGACATTTTGGAAAGTCCCAAGAGTCTCTCCTTACCCTTTCAGGTTTGGAATTCATTATATAGTTTGGTTTATTAAAGACAATCCTATTCATAAACATGGCTTTGAATACATCTCATTTAGAGCTATAAAAACACATGTCTATCATAGCTGTTAAGACTAAGCCAGTACAGGCACTAGATCCACCAAAGGAGGAAAGAAACTATCAAATACAAAATTGTGATTCTGTGCGCTGTGTGTTGAGATTGGCTGACAGTAGAGGACATTTTTGAGTCCTTGCAGTCTCATCTCAAGCTTCACTTTTTCACTGAATTGAATTGAAAATAGCTAAAATGTGATCCCACAACAGTGTCCAGACCAGAGAGAAAGAGGGAAGGGGGGGAGGACGCGAGAGAGAAAAAGAGAGAAAAGGGACGACGGGGTGGAAAGATGAGAGAGAGGGAAGGACAAGACAGATTGAGAGGGACAGAGAGAAAGAGAGAGGAGAGGTTGGATGTGTGGTTGTGTGTGTGTGTGAGAGAGAGAGAGAGAGAGAGAGAGAGAGAGAGAGAGAGAGAGAGAGAGAGAGAGAGAGGAAGAGAGTGCAAGTTGGAGAGATGGAGAGTGGGGGAAAATGAGAAACAGGAATTGAATCATGAGAGAGAGAGACGAGAGAGAAAGAAAGAGAGACTGGGGAATTAGAGAAAGTGAATGGAAAAAGTGTGGAAAAAGTGTGTGTGTGTGTGTGTGTGTGTGTGTGTGAGTGTGTGTGAGAGAGAGAGAGAAGAGGGGGTGAAAAGGGAGAGAGAGATACAAAGAAAGAGTAAGAAGTAAAGCGAGTGCATGTTTGGGACAGTGGGCCTTGTACCCGCACAGGCCCCAGTGCTGTGTGTGCCAGCTGCATGTTTTATGACTCACATTAAAGAGGAGCCACAGAGTCTGGAGAGACTGTATTGTCCTGTATCAGAGGGAACAACCTGGTACAGCAGGACAAAGGAGTTCAACGGACTCTACACAGAGGTAACAACTTAATCTGGCAATAATTGATGAATATATAATGAAAGAAGATTAAATAAATGTTGCAAGGTTATAAGGGACAATGTGAGTCTGATGTGTTATAATATGCAACTAACAAATATATATTTTTTAAACATTTTATAAGAAGAAAAGAATAAGAACATTTTTGCTGTGCATATATGGACACATTTATGGAGGGATATAAATGATATATTTTAGCAGCAGGTATAACAGTGGCTTTGTTCACCCTAAAATCTGATTATAATCTGATTTCTGAGATGATTTAAATGACATGCAAATACTGAAATCCATGTTTGGAAATAAATCTGACTATTTTGCTGGTTACATGTCATTCTAATAAACTTTAAACTAAAAAAAAGAGAGATAATAATCTGATTATGGGTGTGCATGTAACCACAGCCAGTGACTCAGGCTTTGAACATCTCTAAATTCTCCTTGTAACCGAATGTTGTTGTGGACACAAATATTCAGAGACATGTGGCTCTTTGGAGATGGCTTTCATTATCTGTATTTGTAGGTAAACAAATTCCACCAGCTGTGATTCATTTTAGGTTCTCCATAACCAAGCACTTGAATAATGAGAGGGATGAGAATAAAGTTAAGGAATAGACTAAAAGAAAATATGAAAGACATAACTTGCACCTGATCCTTTGCATTTTCCATTTCACCCAATGATGAAAAGGTACAAAATGGATTCAAAGAAGACATTCTAGATGCTCATGTTTTCTTTTTTTAATCGTGTCTTTATGTTTTGGGGTTTGGCTACTGTTCAGACAAGTATTCTGCATTCCCCTGACTAAAACATGATTCTAAAATAAAATCATTTTGACCCATTATTGAGCTTATTGAATCAAATAAAATAAAAAAACTGAACATAAAAATCTTGTAAACTGGGTAGAGGTGAAATCAAGAAACATATCCAGTGTTTATTGCCTACACATTTGTGCTGTTTTACCCCAGAAAAAAAAGAATAGTCATATTCTGAATGCACTAATGTCACTGTGGATCACTTAGGCGCACGGGCCAAGTGGAGCGAAAGGACATGAATGTCTGTATCTGTAACCTGCTGCTGCTGCTGTAGACATTACCGCTCCACCAACATGCTGCTATTGAGACAGAACGGGAGTGGATTTTCCGGGACTGCGTCGTCCTGTGTGTCCGCCCGAGGGGTACACACCGCCGCATATGAGCCGGATCTGAACTGACACAAGTCACAGTCGCTTCATCCCTGGTTCGGAGGAAGAGGAGGTGGTGGATAGATAAATTATTCAAGCCAGCCATCCCCAGTTCTCTGTGCGCCCTGACGTTTTCTTGTTGTGTCTTATGAGGATATGGCAACAATAACAAGACACCGCGCGCACCGCTCCTAAGCCACGTGACAGCCCCGGGATAGGAAGCGAGATTTTTCCGGGGACAGGGCCATCATTTCAGAGAATAATAGCTCCTACACGGAATGACAGGCCTCTCAGCAGCGGCAGAGCACACCATCACACAGAGATTGCAGGTCTATCACTCCCCACACGCCGCAGAAGATGACAGCCCGTGCGCACTGATGGCACAGCGGAGGAGCGAGAATAAGGCCTGGTGGAGGGGGTTCTAGATGTGGCTTAGTCCGGCTTTAATGTCGATACAGCGAAGCGGGGTTTCACTGCCTGCTACTTGAAGATCTGTTTGTGCAAAGATGGAAAACAACAGCGTTGTTTTTGCGAGGAATAGAACATATTTGATTTCTCCTTGTGTTAGACAAGAGGAAGATATACGCAAAGTCTTTCACAGCATGTAAGACCTTTGAAGGTTTAATTTTACGCAGCAAACATAAATTATATTATAAATTATACTACAGTGGAGTATAAAACCTGTTTTATCCCTGTGTGAACATAGTATATGAATGAGCAGCACATAATCAAGTGTTTACTCTCATACTGGCTTATTATCTGACAGCTACTGAGGATTCTGAGTTTAAACACAAGACGAAAACCAAATAAACATATTTGCGTGTTGTGGTGTAACTTAGTTTATTTTAATTCCACAAATTTTTCAAAAAAATTACAAAATACTCAAATGGAGAACACAGGACTCACAATTTTTCTTATTATTTCTACTTTTTGTTTACATTGTGTCATCCCATGGCGACTACTCATATGTACAATAAGCTTCAAGATACCAGTATATATATAAATCTTAGCAGTCAGAATTGTACATTCTGCTATTGCCGCTTTGAAACAAGAAGCTAAACCATTGACAACACTTAACATCGAAGGGCTTTTGGAGACACGAAAGTCAAAATGCGAGGAAGATGAAGAGAGATGGCCAGACAGAGGGACTTGAAGACTTTTTGGATTGATAAAAATAAAATTAAAAAAGGCTAAAAATGTTTCAAAGTAAATGTATAGTGCTCCAAAGGGAAAATATGGTCACTTCTTCATTTGGTTTAACATAATAAAAAAGAGCCACAGTTTTCTAAAAATGTCCATGACAGGCAAAAACAGTCTTAGTGCATGAACAAACGTCATGGCTACAGATAAAATGTGCACTGTATGACGACAACACTCCTCGTAACAGTCAAGTGGCACACAGACGCGCCCCTCCCATAACAGAGCGGGGTGCGTGTATCCCGAAGGAAACCAAGGCAAATGATAGTGACAAACACACAAGCACATGTAGTTGTTTTGACCCCAGTATCTCCTATAGGGGTCACAGCCGCCCCCTCCTGCTAGTGTCACAGTGAAGGTTGAACAGTTGTGAGGGGGCATATGATTGAAATGAGACATAGCCATTCATTCACACGTTAAAACAATCCTTAAAACAGGCTCCTTGTGTAGCGGAGGAGATAAAAACAGGTCCAGATTTTTATAACAATATCTCTTAAGATGAATATTTAAAATAATTAAAATCTCCGTAAAGAAAAAAAAGTAAAAGAAGTACTCTTTTGTCAAACACTGATAAAATATCCAATTATGTCGATACCAAGTAGAATATTCAGTGCAAACTTTTAAAATTCGGTGTGCCAGCCAAGGTGACACCTGGGTCACCTGTTCAAGTGTTTAAATGGTTAACACATTGGGTAAAACCAGGAGGTGCATGAGAAGGGCCAGATGGGACAGTTTTACAAAGTGGGACTAACTAACACAGTGAAGTCTGCTGCTCAGAAACTGCTCGTATAATGCCATGGTGCTCCCCTCTGAAACAAAGGGATAATGCTTCAAAAACAAGTATCAGAAACGACCGAGTTTGGAGTCCACACCTAGGAATAATAATAATTATAATAATTATATGTTTATATATACTATTTACAGACTCAAAAACGCCATGCGGTAGCTTTTCTTAAAATTATGAAAAACCTCCAACAATGTATTAAAATAAATGTTGAATTTAAGATAGCACTTTTTCCAACCTAATCGGTCTTTTTTGTTGATAAGCACAGTGTCTTGTTCTAGCACCTAATAAAAATAAAAAACTAATAAGTTGGGAAGCTTGTCATGCAGGTGTTGAGGACGTTGTCACTACTGGCTACCAAAGACAGTCTTGGAAAATCATAGTAAAAAAAAGTCCTGGGTTGAACAAAAAAAAAGTTGTCCGATGATCCACTTGGCCTTTTCTGTTTGAAGAAACCATTCAGTAACAACTTCCTGTATCCTGCACCTGTCCACGCCTCCCACAAGAGGGCTACAGCTGTTTGTCGCTCTCCTTCTTTAGCCGACTGGAACACAAACAAGAAATGTATAGAAATTAGTCTCTATAAACAAAAATGCAAGCAGACCAGACCTGCTTTGCTATGCTTAATAATGCCTAAAGTAATTGTTCCTTAGAACTATACCATATCTATAGATTAGTCTAATTTTTAGTCCAAATTTAGGTCTGATATAGTCCAGGTTTAGATGTGGTAATACTTGAAAAGCCAACTTTTATCATAGGTACCCTGAATGTAAAAGTAGTCAGAATAAGCCACTGGTTTCTACAAATAGTAGTGGAATAACAACATATAACCAAAAATTTTATATAAAAAGTTGTAACATGCCCTGATCTAAACTAAATGCACTTGAGTGTTACCTGTAATAGTCCTCCTGTCCGGGCAAGGGGCCTCCGTGCATGTGGTGGTGCCCGTGGAGCCACTGCTGCTCCATGGCTAACCGCTGGAGCTCGGCTGACTGGGCATGCATGGCCTGCAGCTGGTGCGCCGCTGACATGGGAGGGGGCAGGCCACCGGGCAGGTCCCGAGGGTAAGGCGTACCTGGAAGAGAGGGTGCATGGAGTGATGGCAGGAACTAGAGTTGGTGCATCTGTATTGAAGCTGATCATTTATTTGTATAATAATTAGTTATAATAATATAATATAATAATTAGTTTGAAATCACTATGGCATCTTAATTTATCATAATTCTGAAAACCCATGGTTTAACCATTACATTTACAAAGCTGTAAGTGTCACATTTGTTCATATTTAGTTGGAAACTCACCGAAGACGGGGTGTCGCAGCATCTCGTGTTCGTGGGGTGGTTGTCCGAGGAGGGGGTTGGGGATGGCTCCGGGAGGGTATGGGAAGCGCGCCAGATGAGGCCCAGCTGCCAGAGGGTCCACGGCCAGCGGATGGGCCCCCGAGCCTGCAGGACACACAAGACATTCACCACCACCTTCTGACGGTCAGAGTTTTAGGATCAGGGTACACGTAAAAACAGACAGTGCATCACAGTCAACAAAGCATGCTCCAAGCATACACTAACAGCTTCTCTGGGTTTAGTCCCCAGGCAGCAGGGAAACAAGTTTACATTTCTAAATAGAAGCATTTTATCAGAATACAATGCTAAGTTGGTAAACAACACATGCTCGAAATCTCTATTTTTTAGCGTAGAAAACATTTTACATTTGATAAACATTGTCATAATTTACAGTACCAATATCATTCAGCAAACCATACAAGCATATTAATATTAAGTCATGCATCATTTTAGAGCATATTCAGTAAACTGTTATCCTGTTATCTAGCATTCTTAAAAATATGTTTAATGAATATCAGTAAAATCAGTGTAGCAATTACCCATTTGGGTGTCTCCTTATTAACAATAATGTATTCACATGATTTAGCACTTAGTCACAGTACAGTGGTATGTGCAGGGCTGTCGCTCACCTTGGTGCAGTGGGTCTTGCTGGTGCAGATGCAGATGAGAGTGGATGTGTGAGTGCTGGTGATGATGTGGCGTCACGTTGAACATCTGTAGCCGGGCGATGGGGTCGTTGGCGACAGAGGCCATCCTCTCAGCATGGAGTCTCTCCGCCGCCAGCCTTTCGGGGTAGGTCATCTCTGGCCGCAGCTGGGGCCCGGCCAGAGCCAGCCGCTCGCGCTCTAATGGGTTGAGTCCAGGATGGAAAGAGGCGAAGGGGTGAGGGCCAGCCATAGGAGGCAAAGAGATGGCGCCATGCCGTGCAAAGTGCTCCATGGGGTTAGTGGAGGGGTGCAGTGTGTCCATTTCAGGAGGTTTGACCTCAAAGCCAGGCTTCATCCTCTCCCTTAGTTCCCTCTCCCGGATCTCTCTCTCCCTAATCTCCCGCTCTCGCAGTTCACGCTCACGCATGGCAGGGTCAGCGTTGTACAGGCCAGGCATGTGATAGGCCAATAGTGGGTCCGCAGGGTTGAGCGACATGAAGAAGGGGTGGTTTCTGTTAGTAGGAGACATGACGTGGGGGCGGGCGTACTCGCTAAGGGTGCGCAGGGCAGGGGTGTCAGGCCCAATGTATGGAGGCACAGCTGCAATGGTCGTGGGCGGCCCATCAAATGGCGGTCGCATGTGAGCAGGCCCTGCCATAGGAGGCTCTCCCATTCTGCCCTCATGAGAGGAACTGGAGGCTTTCTGCAGGCACAGATTCAATGTTTAGTTCAGTAAAAGAAAACATTTAGCTGAGGTAAACAGAGGCTAGACAAACTCACCACAGCTCGCTCGGCCTCCTTCTCCCTCTCCCGTTCCCGCTCTCTCTCCTTCTCCCGCTCGCGTTCTCGTTCCTTCTCTTCACGTGCCTTTTGTTCAGCCTCGCGTTTGGCCTTCTCCTGAGCATCTTCTCTCTTTTTGGCCAGTTTAGACATGGGCAAAGGAGTGAAGTAGAAGTCTGTTCTGGCACAGGAGTTGTACCCTCTGTCCAGGTGCTTGTAGAACCTACAGCCACACACAAACAAAATTTAGTATACTGACTGTTAACTGTTTTCACTGTTAAACATTGTATTTGATACCAACAGAAACACTGAAGTGTAAAGTGCAAAGTTAGGAGAACGTACCGTGCAGACTGGCTGGCATGGCTGGGCGTGTTGACCACAGTGGGCTCTGGGGAGGGACTTCTCTGGGGGGGCGGGGGACTCTCTGGCTCCTCAGTTTCATCCAGAGGTTCCTCTTTGATGTGCACTGGTGGAATGGATGTTGTGGAAGGTGGACATGAGATGGAGGCGGGCAGCGGCATGGAGATGGAGGAGGAAGAGGCAGAGGGAGGAGTCTGTAAGGCCGATACTGAGTTTGTGGAAGAAGAAGGACCGGCCGGAGGTAGGACTGCAGAGAAAGGATGGGACGCGAAGGGTGGCTGTGACGGACCACTGGGATGAGGTGCTGCTGCGGAGGGAGGCAGAGGAGGGGCGGGGGGAGGAGGGTGACTCTGTGACTGGGTGAGGACGGGTGGCTGTGCAGGGGCGTCTGAAGCTGCTGACCCTGAGGCATGAGCTGCAGTGGAGGTGGGTGTGTGGGCGGAGGGTGGTGCGTGGACAGAGAGCTGAGGGGCTTGAGCGCTGGAGGAGGGGGTAGGTTGGACGGCATCTGAGGGAATGGGGCCGACGATACATGAGGCGGGTGTTTGTGGCTCTGAGAGATGGGTGTGGTCGGAGGGGGCTTGATATGGGGCATGGACATGGGGGCGGGGGGCAGAGGCTGCTCTCTTGGAGGCTGCCCGCTGCTTTGCGAAGACGACTGTGATTGGACAGGAGGGGTATGGGGCCTTTGCTGTGATTGGCTGGAGATTGGTGGGGGCGGGACCTGAGACTGTGCCACGGGGAAGCCCTGGGGGGGCAGTGAGTGAGGGTGAGGCATGTGTGAGGGCCCAGCCTGCAGTGGGTGTCCCAAAGGGGGCCCATGATGTGGGCTTGGTAATGATGGAGGAGGGCCAGAGGGGCCCGAGGGCGGAGCCTGAGACAGAGGAGAGTGAGGAGAAGGAAGCCGTTGAGGGTGCAGTGCAGCTCCTGATTGTATGAGAGAAATGGGACTGGCCTGTGATGCAGGCTGTGGAGGTAGAGAGGCAGGCACTGCAGAGGGAGAGGCCTGAGCCGGCTGAGCGGCAGCAGGTGCATTGGGGGCAGGGGCAGAGGTGGAGGTGCTGGGCTGACACTGTATGACTGCTGGGTGCTGATTCTGCAGGTGCTGTTGGGCAGAGGAGTCAGAGTCGCTCTCGTTGTCCCGAGGGCTGGGGATACTGGGCGATGAGCTGCGGTTGTCCTGGTCGATGTCTTTGGGGTCACTGCTGAGCTCCTCGTTCACGCTGCGCCCGTCTGAGCTCTCGCCTTCTCCCTCGCCCTCACACTCTGAAGGAGAGTCGGGCCTGTTTAACTCCTGTGGGAAAGACAAACATGCTCAGGCTCAGGAATAAGATAACACTGTAAACTAACTTTTAAATCCAACACAGGATTTAAAATAATATTCTCAGATAATATCACAATATCTAAAACATTCTTACTTGTGTCTTGGACTTTTTGGCATTGGCCCGTTCTGGTTCTTCTGTGTCTGACGCTCCCTTTTCTCTGGGCCTCTTGGCACTCTTCATGGGAGAAGGAGCTTCCTCCTTAATTTTCTGCACAGTCACAACAGCAGACAAATTAGTTTGCATCAACACAAGAAGGTTAGTACATCAAACACTATACAGTACCTTGCTGGGTTTCTTCATGTCCGTCTTGCTATCTGTGCTATCAGTACTAGCTGCACTGGGTGAGGTCCGACCACTGGAGCGCAGGTCCTCGTTTGTTGGTGAGGCTCTGCCATCAGGACTGGCTGTCTGCTTCTTACGACCACTGCGTAGCGTCGACATCTGTGAGCAGCAAACATCATCGATAATGACCCACTTTTGACAGTAACCCCATTAATATATAGGCAGAACCAACAGTATAAATATTTGGCTAAACTGCCTTTGACGTTCAGACTGTTTTTCCTGGGACCACGTCAGTGCCTACAGATGGAGAAGGTGAAAATAGAGCACGAATCTCTCACCGAGCCGCGGTTCCTTCGGGTCCTCATGCTATGCTTCCCGCTGAGTCCATCCTCTTCCTCTTTCACAGGTTTGAACATAAACGGGGGAGGGTCCACAGGCTTCTCGATGGGGGGCAGATCACCGTACTTCTTGAAGTGAATGCGGCAGTCTGTGCACAGTAAGATGTTCTCCCGGCCCCCGTGGTGCCAGTCTTTGGAGGCTGAGGAAAGCCATTTACACTTGTGAATAAACAGCCTCTTAAAATGCCGCACAAAACAAACACCATTGAACTTAAAATCACAGTCATAAGATGTATGTTAAAGTAATGTGCCAGTGTGTAAGTACACACAGTGTTTTGTAAGGCATTCATTCAGATTTGAGCATATGAAAACACAAAAACAGTTATGGAATTACCTCTACATATGTCAATAATATATGTCATTTGCAACCAAGTTTCACCAAAATTAAACTATAATTTAAAAGCTAGAAAGAAATCGTTCGGAAGACTTTCATCTTTAAAATCTTAAATATGAAAATGTTAAATATGTTTTAGTGAAATGAGTAGTCTAACCTGGCATACGCACTTAAAAATATTAATGACATTGTGTTTACACTGTCAGTATCACATGTGGATTAACAGCACAGTGTTGTAGTTATTAGCCAGCTCTGATGGCTGAAGTCTGTCAGATGGAGCCTGCACTGGGGGCCAGCTGTGTGAGGGAGCAGAGGATAATGAGGGAGAGCGAGCTGTTCATGTCTGATTTGATCAAATTAGTCCTGACATGTTCTGATGCCCATCTGTCACACAGGCCTGCTCCCCAGCACTGGAATAACACAGCTCTGTTTATGAGAGGGGTAAATGACTCTTACTGGTGGAGAAACAGTGACGGCAAGCGTAGCCCTTCAGTTCCTGTTCGCTGTCTTCACTGTCAAAGTCATCCTCGCTGGCAGAGCTGAGGTCCACTGGAGGAGAGAAAAAAGCCTTTATTCACATTGGACTGTCAGGTCTCCCTACTCTTTCAGGAGGTCAGATGCACTAGATTTACGTACAGAACTCGCTGGAGGGAGGCCGAGAGGGAGTGTTGACAGGAGTGGAGGCAGTGCGTGTCTTGATGCGGCGGAAGACAGGCTGACGGCGGTGTCTGCGATGGGCTCGACAACTGGCAGCTTCAGGGGTCTTCTTCCAATAATAGTAAAAAGTGATTAGCTCTCCCTGGAAAACACACACATTCATCGTTAAACAAAATGGACAAAAATCAGACTAAATTAGTGTCCACAGTGCAGGCCAAGTAGCGGTCAGTCCATGCCAGGTTTTGGATGTGTCCGGGCCTGTTTGTGATGCGTCCACATCCACTGCGAGGATGCTGCTGAATGCATGGATATTAGGATCAGTGCAATGGAGGCAGCCTGGGTGGCAGAAGCTTGAATAGGAACAAAAGGACATGTCAGCCTGAGCTTTGGCACTACAAATAGGGAGTGAAATGGCTCCTCGCCCCTTCACTGGAAGAGTCAATTGAACTTTAATCAAACATTCGGAGGGTGCGCTCGCCAGAGAGCACGGCGGATAAATCCAGTGTACAAAAGGCCGCCAGGAAATCAATACCCAACTGAAACATTAACACACGTGATCATGGATCAGAAAGCACTTTGCCTACGCTGCTTCTGCATATTAGCTCCATTTTCCTCACCTCACATAATACAGAGCCTTTAAAATTGGCGACAGGAGTTAACCACAATTATGTTTTTTCCTGTTCAGCGCTGGCTCTTTGCACCTCTCTGTGAACTCTCATTTGCCACAGCCACATTCCTGCTCTCTAGCACATTCATACAGATGTGACATGATCGTTGGGAGCGCTAAGTCACTTGTAATCTTTAAGGCCCAGAGGGCATGCGTACACCACTAAAGTCTGTTAAACTGCTGTTACACAAAGCCCCAGCTTTAATGGATATTGATTGTTTTTCTTCTTGGCTTCAGCTGAGAAACTTGACATAAATTAGAACACTAGTAGGGGTGTGCAAAATAATCGTCATGACAATGCATCGCGATGCTAACTTTCACAATATACTGCATCGATTCTTGATGCCAAATATCGATTATTAATTTAAAAAACGGAAATGCGGAAAAGCGGAAATGCCGGTGTTCCGGCGGCGGGCTGTGTTTACATGCTGGAGCGGTTTTTAGAGCAACATGTGTGTTCACGCTGCGCTGTGCGTGCCCAATGCGCTCCTGTCTGCCGAAATACGGAAGTCTGAGAAGGACATCTTACCGAGTGTGACATAACGGCTGCTGAGGAGGTCGTCGCTGTAAAGAAACCTATGATAGCTTCACTCGCAATATCAGAGGAGACCAGTCCAACGCTCTCTATTGTAGCGCCATTCCGTGCTCAACTCGTCCACGAGCTCCAAGACAATCCGACTGATTCCATCTTGACAAGGGAAATTAAAACCACAATGTGCCAGGATCTTAACAAGAGGTATTTGAGTGAAAAAGAGACTCTGTATAAGGCCTCGGCTCTTGATCCCCGTTTTAAGGCCCTACCTTTCCTTAAAACGGGGACGAGAGGGAAGATATTTACACTGGAGTAATTGCAGAAGCCATCAGGACCAAGTGGGCATTACAGGTAACATTAACAACAATACGATTAAAGTGTAATTTAACAATATAAATTAATATTTTAGCATTTAAAAGCATAAATAAGTAATGATAAAAGGAGAAATTCAAGTAATGATAAAAGGAAAAATTCAATCAGTAATAAATAAATACATATTAATACATAAATGAATGAATAAATAAATCTATCGTAGGTAAATGCAGTTGTCATCGGAAATAGATAAAAGCATTCACAATTCGATTGTGTTGAACTGATTTCCAGCAAAGCAATGGACTTCAGGCAGTATCAAGGAAGGATGGCAGCCTTTTTGTTATTGGTTTGGTTTATTTGTTTTTGTTATTCAATAAATTCAGTTATGAATTGAGTTGCTCAGAGTTATGTATCAATTGAAGACACTACCCAGATACACAGCCACTGATATTTAAGTTATCCTCTTTTTTTTTGGTACATTTTCACTGAAGTATGTCTAATATATTGCAATGCATCGCAATAATTCAAGTATCGTGATGCATCGTGATAGTATCGCATCGTGGCATATGAATCGTGATTCAAATTAAATCACGATTCATACACATAATGGCTTACAACTTAACATCTTCCACCAAGCTGCAGCAAAACAAACAAAGGCAGGAAATAAGTTAATAAGAGAACAACTTATGGATTTAGTCAAAGATAAAAATACAGGTAACCCTTTTCAAATTACAGCTCCCAACTAAATATAATTTGTTCACATTTATCATTAAAGTGGAATTAGAAGACTAACAATTCTTTGTGAACTGCTTGGAGTGAAGTAGAGGCTGCTCTTTATTCACTCAAACAAGCAAGCCTGACGTGAAAAAATTACTTCAAGTCGATCTCAATCACAACTTTGACTGACACAAAACTGCTTGACTCAATGGCTTGCACCAGTATAATGAGATCTGCCTTCACACAGCACTTAAGGGAAATTTATATCTATTGCCGCTTTAAGACTTTATCAGCCAAAGAAAATTCACTGCTGCACAAAACCTTCAGAGTTTCAGGACAAATGAAGGTGCTTTTTGGAGTTGTGGAAAATCCATTGGTGCTTTGGAAAAGAGTCCCAGGCTCACAGCTTGAAGCAGGAGCAGAGGACTTGTGCAGATGAGCGCACATCTGGAGGAGTAGATTCCACATGGCTTAAAGAATAGCAGCAAAGGGAACCAGCCAAAAAACAAAAAACACACCAGGATTAAGAGCAATGATCCATAATGTAATAGTGACAAATGATTATGAACGCAAAACCAGGACTAAGGGCTGATAACTCCGAGCCTAGTCTTTCACAAAATTAGTTGATTTGTGAGTAAATTAAACTAACAAAATGATAAAAGGAGAAATTCAATTTGTCAACTACACAACCAGCACTCTAACCAGAACTGACGAAGCCTCTCGGATGAGCGGCGAAACGTTTTCGACCAAATAAACTTTGTCCAGTTGACAAATTGAATTTCTCCTTTTATCATGGATTCTACCTGGAAGACTGAGGGATTCTTCACGTAAACTAACAAAAGTAACATTTTGGACTAGTAATCCCAAATAAAGGCATTGTGTTAAATGTTTGGTGGCCCACTTGCAAAATACATTTCTAGAGATTTGCAGCATTTACAGAAACTCCAAAACGACTACGTGTTTTTGAGAAAAAGTAAAATCCATCACATTTGGGCAATCAAATTTGAAGTATATTTGTTTTGATATAGTAAAAATAAATTCCTATTCTGTAAATTGACCCCGATTTCAGTTTACGCCATGGTCCAACAGCCAAATCATTACAGTTCCACTTAAACCAAACCATTGTATTGCCCTGTGCCTGTACAACAATTTGCATTATAAACTTTTGGCTTACTTCCTATGCCCCTCCCTCTCCATTCTGTCCCAACGGTTGGGCGAGAGGGCGCAGGTGCTAGCAGGGGGAAGGCGGACGTCCCGAGGAGAAATGTAATTGAAATGTGTGGATCTGAAGTGTGGAGCGGTGTAGAGAGCCCGCTGTATAATGACTCCTTGCGGCAGGCATGACAACCACACACACTCTCCACAACAGCTTAGCAGACTCACAGAAAGGTCACTCTGCCTCTCCATCATTGCATTGTGTCAAGTGGCATTATATTGTCACCAATAATTAAAATGTTAACTCTGAGGTTGTGAATGGCAATTAACAGGTGCAGGTGATGGATGGAGTGAGCAGAGGCCAAAAACAGCCTGAGGATTAGAGGCCAAATACAGTATATATTAATCTCTTTGACCTTTTCACATTTTATTATTGTTATGAGCGCTCTGTGCAACTTTTCTGGTGGAAGGTCCGCCATCTGCGTGTCTCCATAAAGATGTTTTTGCTTTTCCTGGAATGTCTCACAGTATGGCTATCACTGTAGATATAAACATGTTACACCACAGAGCAATAAAAATGCCTTTCATTGAAGGAATGCAGGAGAAATGTGTTATAATCTCATACAGTAGAAAATTACAGGCAATGCAATGACCCAAAGATACATAGCGCACTTTTAAGGGGCGTGTGTCAATAACGATGAATCTTAGCTACAAAATGTCAGTAACCAAATCAGCAAATATACAGAGCATTATTTCAACATGTTTTAAGGGTTTGTAAGAAACATGGTTAAAAAATACTGATGTTAATGTTGCCAGGAAAAGAAAAAGATATTTATAGTGGGGAAAAGGGACACCGAGTTTGTTACTATGAGAGAAGAAGACACAGAAGATAGGGTCAGAGGGAGGCTGACCATTCACTGCGGCGTCCTCTAACATGGATCTGGCAAAATAGATTTGTCACTGGGTATTGTATGAGACATATTGTCCTAGAGGATGAGAAAAATTTTGTCCATCTAAAAGGTACAATGAGAGTTCTGCATGTCCTGGATCACAATCTTTTGTTATTTGTTCAAAACACAATGTACCATCTGTTTCTATGCTTGTTTGTACTTTCTGTTGTTCACCTACAAAAGACATTGAAGATGACTGTTCTTTCCGAAGTACTCGACAAAATCAAAGAACAAACAGTTGAAAGAGTCCAAGCACGACTCTGAAAAAAACAAGAGATAGAAATCGAGCCTGCTGCTGCTTTAGGCCTTAGAGGAATAATTTCACAAAATCATGACTGTGTGTGTCGCCACTCCACTGAACATGAGATAGTGACAACATAAGCTGGTATTATAAGACCTTTTAAAATGCCTCCATCTGCTGGAGCTTTCTGGCCGTTGGATTATCCGACGAGGAAAGGGCTTACCCTCCTATCACGGCTCTCCAGGCGTCAACTACAGCCGCTGCCTCTAAACATGGCTACTATAAAGACTAACTAGGGGCTAAATCCACGTGGGGTTTGAAGCTACGCTACACTGCCTTCAATCAGACAAGACAAATTACACTCTGGCTTGTTGTCAGTAAGTTGCAATTGGGATAAATATAGATTTGATATCAAAGCTTCACATATTTGCATCACTCTGCAGTTAAAAATTACCAATAAAAGCACCTATACAACTTCCTTATTTGGATACATTCACTCAAACCAAAGTAACCTGACACAGAATTACAGCCTATAAAATGAATGAATGTATCCAATCACAAAAAGTATAAATAATGTTGTGTTTGCTTTAAAACAGCTTGGTTTATACTACAAATATGATGTGTCCCTGATTAAAAAGCATTCCAAACATAAATTGGCACTGGTTTGAGATCTCTAGTTCAAAAAGGCATATGAACATGGAGTCTATTATTAAAATGTATTTGGTTTTCAATAAAGCACTTATTTAAGACTTTGATGCGATAGCTTTCACCAAAAATCAGTCATCCCACTTAGATTTGTACAAACACACCAAATGTTTGAATACTAATCTAGTCATGAAGACAGTGTGATAATATCGGTTGATAATTGCAGTGAATTGTGAAGCATCCTGATTTATCCAGTGTAATTGGTATAATCTGTGCTGATAAAGGTTTATCCCCTTTGCAGAGCCGGGGTCTTGTACAGCTCAAAGCCGTATGTGAGTATGCTAGGCTCGGGGGTCCTGTGAGCATAGGCACGGGACAGGCCAGGGCTAAACTCTGTATTTACACCCTGTGTGTGTGTGTACCCCAGCCTAGGCCTGCGCAGAACAGATGGTTTGTGTTTTTCTGGCAGATTTGTGACCGAGCCACAAAGGCCCCTGCTTTGACATGGAGCCAAGCGGTTACTGGAGAGAGGGTAAAGGAGTGTGTGCAGTGAGGAGGGGAGGGAAGTGAGACCCAGAGGATAACAATAGATAGTTAACCTGTAAATGTGATGAGTCCCTAATATCACATACTGTGATAGGGTGGGACGATCATGAAAAGGTCTGTTTTGGCAAATATACTGTACTCTTTTTTTATTCAAGAAAAACTTGCCTTTCACCAGTACAGATTTATTGTAAAAGAAGCTCTTAGAGACAAAATAAGGCCATTGCGTGTTGTCTGCATCTAATTATTAATCATATTTTTATTGTCAGTAAACCAGGAAGTAAGGCTGATGTTCTGTTGGCATGCTAGTTGTTGTGAGCTCTACTGTGTTGGCAAAACTTTCTGAAAGTTGTGTAATGCGCTTATAAAGTTATCAAGGAAAATATTTAAAATGCTAGGAATGTGTTGACCACTGTAAACAATATAAAACTAACTAGTTCAGTTTTTCATGTTTGACAAGACAAACATCATAAAAATTAAAAAGACCCAAGCACAATAGGTCTTCAAGTCAGTATAATTTCAAAAATTAGTTAATGCATGTCACATTTGCCACGCCACCCTATGGTGTAAATAGAATGAGTGCAGATTTCTTGGGCCATTTACTGGCACACACAGCGGTACCATGTGACCTGGCTGTAGCTGATATGGAGTTGTGTAAACATCCATTAGTGCCGCGTAAACCTGCTCCTGCCTTTCCCCTCAGCTAGCCTCCTGTTTCCTGTTTCATTTCAGCAGTGACGAAGAGCTAAATCAAACCCAGGTTTAATTATGCATGTGCTTGACCTCTGGCTGCATATTCTTCATCACACCACCGGGTAGATGGCACCGTGGATCACCTCACCAAGAGCTGCTTGACTTTTATATGAGATGCACGCTTACAGCGAGTGTAGGGCAACTCTAAACACTGGTGTGGTTAAGCAGGTCATTGGACGATTAAAAGGAGCCAGAGATGGAGGAACGCTGCAAAGCACATTCTTTACATCGCTGTACAGCAGACAGACTAAACAGAAATGTGTCTATAATTTTGTGTCTCAACTCAAAAATATGAAAAGAAATTCCAAAGACCAGCAACCAGCAAGAATGTTGAAAAATAAAAAAGTGTTATAAACTAGAGAGATACACCTAATGTTGGGTATATATTTTTAAATTTTTTTACAGTTTATGGTGTATTGAAAAATTGACCAATAAATACAAACATAAAATAAACATTCATTTAAATCCAGCAAGTGCTTTATAGATCCTTTAGTAGTACATTTTCAAATCCAGACTCAAAACACACCTGTTCAGATAATCCTACACCACATAACAGTCACTTTCACCATCCTCCAGTTTTGTATCTCTGTTTTTATCTTTGTATTTTAAGTATTTTTATGTTTTAACTTTGTTTTGTACAGTGTCCTTGAATGTCTTGAAAGGCACTTTTAAATAAAATGTATTTGTATTATTATTATTATTATTATTACATATAAGTTCTAAGTGAAACCTGGACCATTTGGAAGGTTAACCAGTGACTAGGTATTAAATTGCCTTCAAGAGCTGTGTAATTCACTGTATTTTATATATGAACACATTTTATTAACTCCTGTATGTCTCTTGGAGGCCATTTTGCACTTTTACGAGGTGAGCACCATCGATATCCACCACATGTCGTCAATTCAAAAGACTGTCCTCCAAGCTCCGTACATTGCCTTGAAGCAGACGACTGCCTGTGAATAGTGAAAGGTGGCTGGCTGGTGGAGCAGGCAGAGTCAGTGAAAGGTGGTTAAACAGACGTCTCTTCACAGCTGCGTTCAGTCTTTCTCTCTGAATAAGCTCTGCTCTCCCAGGTCAGGGATGCACACACCCCAGCATCAGCACTTGTAGTTTCTCCTGCTCTAAGCGCTTTTGCCAATGAAAGCAGATTGGATGGCAACATTGTTTTTTTTCCACTAGGGTCGATCCTGCATGTTTTGCTGATAAGCTGCTCCCCGCATCCCCCTCCATAACCACAGCGCGAAAGCCTGAAGAACTCAATTACACTGGGAGCTATGGTGCTGCCTGCTCCATCTATTAGGTAGAGAGAAAAAACATATTTACCTACACCCGCTAAATGGCCCGCGGTGTGCTACAAGAACATCAATACTCACTGCTAATGCCCCCATCAGACGGCAGCATTTTACAAACTTTAAACAAGTTGTATCATTTACCTCACACAGATTTTGGCTGCCACTGGAGCACCCCCTGCAGGTCATAGTTAGTTTAATTAGAATTTGAATGAAAGTATTTATAATCAGAGTCTTCCTTGAGGAGCCAACAGACCAGAATAGGACACAAACGTGAATTCAATTTGACGTTTGTTACATCTTGAATCGGGGCAAACAGCTGTTGTGAGGTTGTGTTGGAAGCAGCCTGTAGGCTGTCCCATTATCTGACAGGGGGCCAGGGGCAACAGGAGTGCTATAATAAAATCTGCACCGACTTGGGTGAATAGTTAATCATATGATGTCATGTTTTACAATTACAAAAAATGCAAAAGACGCAAAGGGAAAAAAACAAAACAAAAAACTATTAACATTTAAGTTTAAGTTGTTTGTGTATCATTAACGTGTGTTTTGTAAATTTTAAAGCAGAGCTTTATTAATGACACATTTTATAGTTGTTTCCCCTCACCATAACTCACCTGTAGTTGTATGCACTGATTCATGCATGTTTCAGCAATCTTTAATCACTTATTTTCAAGACACCATTTACTTCACACTTTGTTCTTCTATTTTCTTAACCTGTGATACATGTAGGATTTTGCACCATTGCGTAGTCAATTTGGTACAAATGAAAAAAGTCTATAGCTCACTAGCGTGCTGTGCAGCTATTCATCGGAGGTGCCGACCACACGGGACATGTGTTTGTTGGGACGTTTACAGTGATGTCATCTCCCATTGGGCACCACAGTTTTCTAAAATGGAATGCAGCGGATTTGTTTCTTTTGAACTAGTTTTATGAATATTGTGATTAAAAATTATAACATGATTATCCACAGGTGTCAAGGATAACTATAGTATCGGTGGGTATAGCATAGGAGGTATAGCATAGGTCTTCTTTCAATCAGATTTAGGATTTAAATTGATACAACCCCCCAAAAGCTATCTGGTATTATGTTGGAAACAAACTTGAGCTGCACACCTATAGCCTCCAGGAAGATTTCTAAAATGCAAAAGGCATATTGGGTTATTCACTTACAAATTGTTTTACATTGCTTCAGTGAATTTATTACATTTTGGGCAACTTCGAGTCGCTCTGTAAACCTTATTATCCGTAAATAAACTGAAGCCTTACAGGAACAGGATAATGTAATAACCTTTGACTAGCATAAAATAAATAAATCAAGTCATTTCATTGCTTTATATAATGTCTTGGTCCAGCTCAAGGTACAGGCTGTTCCAGCGGCATTTGCACACATGTTTTTTACTCAGTGATGCATATTTGATTTCAATAGCTTTAAAGAAGTGAAACAGGCTCAGTGGCAGCCGCACGTTCAGTGACAGTACAGTGCGGGTATGTAAATGGTGGATTTGAGCGTTCATCCAGGTCATTTGCAAGTTAACTGCTGGGTTGCATGACACCAGCAGACTCAACCTATAATTTTCACGGTTGGATTTCACTTGGCTGATATAAAAGACCGGGCTATGCCAGATTTCCTGTTGAATGTTTGTAAGCACATCTGATCTCAACCTTTAGTCTCATTAGTGAGTATAACTTATAATACAAGTCAACAGTTTTGGTCATGGTAACTTTTTGTGAGCTGTGATTGGTTTTATATAGGAAGAAAAAAAAATATTATAACTGTATTCTAATCAGAGCAATTACATTTATATGAATTCAAAATTGCATAGTCCAGTATCGACCAGTGTATTTTCCATTCTTCTGTGGCAGCAGTCAGTTTTTGCGCAGGGGAAATGGTGGTTGCACAAACGGTCATAGGCCACACCCACTTCCCTTGAGGGCTTTTATGTGACTTTATATAAAGCATTCCCGAGTGCGACTGGGCTTGTTTACAGAGCCGGTGCTTAGCCTTGGCACAGCCACGCTTCCGAAAGGGCAGGGCGGCTAATGGCAACATGAGGGGGAGAGGAGGCCAGGCAGTGGGACCTCACGAGTCCTGGACATAGACCTGGGGCTTTGTGTTGAGCTCAAGTTCAGCAGAGGAGAAACACAGCACAGTAGCACTTGGTAAAAGTGGCACTGCTCTCTCTGGCCTCTCTGGTCTGATACATTTCTATAGTAAATTTTACATATAATATTGAAAAATGCCAAATGAAAAAGTTATGCATTATTTTGATATTAAGAAAGCTTAATTTTGACTGTTGACTAATTATAACTAGAAAATACAGTTGGTTTGGTTGAAGAGTCGAGTGTAATACTATCCACAATGGTATCCTTCGCCTGGTTTATTATTTCGGGACATGAACACAAGGCTGTACACCGAGTCCACCTTCTCCTGCCCTGCCCACCCCTCGCTCCAGTCATTTCCCTCTCTTTTCATATGTTTAAAGGGCAGTTTATTTTCCATTTGCAGGGGGAAAATTAATCTTTCTGTGCTCCGTGTGTTGGTGGCAGGCCCAGATCCTAGAGTAGGTCTATTACCTCCGCTGCTGCCAAATGGACTCCCCCTCCAAGTTGAACCGCATTAATACCTCCTTTATAGCCAATCAGCTGGACAAGTCATAGATTTCAAAAAACAGTAAAAATAATTGAGGGAAACCTTTGTGGGGAAACTGTATTCACACCGTTTAATCTCTTATTCAAGGGCTATAAATTGGTTTTCAGGAATAAAGAATTGAGCACAAAGAGCTGGTGGTTTGGTGATCCAGGCACAAAATGAGACGCGTTATGTAAAATGTGCCTGGGACTATGACAAACACCTTTGATTTAGCTTTGATGTCTGTGTCAAGCTCTGAATGGGCACATATTCAAGCAGAAGCAGCCTGGGGAAAGTGAAATGATCTCCACCAATCACAGCGCAGAATTATTTTAACGGAGCAGGCAGACTTCTTTGGTGCAACACGTACGACATGTCCCCCTTTAATCCCACTAATATTCTGTTACTAATCTCTACCTTTTGGGGTCTGCCCTGTGGAGCTGCACTGACACTAAATATACTTTTACAGCCTGTGTCACACTGATAAGGAACTACAACTGGTATTAGCGATGTTTTGGTTTGTGATAACATAAGTGAAGGAGATGTGAATGTCATGTTTTATTAGTTCTCTAAGTTGAATGTGTAAATGTTTTTTAGAAAAAGAAAATCTTGCACTTTAGCCATTAAATTGGCCTCTAAACTTGATATAGGGAATTCACTAACTAATTGTAAAGAGCCAATATAGCAAACTTAAATATGGTAACCCCCCCCCCAAAAAAAAAAAAAAAAAAAAAAAACTTCCATTAAGTTGGTAATCACTGTCAATCTTTGACCTTTTTTTTTCTTTTTTTTTTTTCTAAACAACTAATTATTAACTGCACACACTGTAAACATGGAAACTGGAATAACTAAGAGAAGAAAAAAAAAAAAACGTTCTAAAGTGGGTCAGATATGAAAACACTTAACCACTGAACAAATATTTGTGCAATAGGACTACAGGTAAAAACAAGTCAAATTGTGCAATATCTTATTTTAAGGCTTAGTAAATCCTCTATAATCATATGTCATAACATGTAATTTGGTCCTTTTTTTATTTTGTACTTTTAGAAATACATACATTATATAAATTGTTCAAACTTGTAAAACCTTTAATACACTGGTTTACATTGCTGTATCCCATTACTGTGGCTTTCATAAAAAGTGTGAATCTCTGATGCTATAAACAGTTAAAGCATATTATGTGCCTAGGCATTTGTTTACTACTAGTTTGTTTACAGCTAACAGTGGGTGCTAATTAGTGTCGAACATGCTACTCCAACTTTCTGTGTCTAAAGTGATACATTGGTCTTCCCTTTAAACTAAGTGTGTTTTTTTTTCTTTTATCAGAAAGCCTACAGTGAAGTAAACTATAGTTCTGTCAGCAACTTAATGCTTATCAATAAGGCCCTAGGTTATTAACCAACTATGCTGAAGATATGGTTAAAATTAAAGATTAGTTACAAGCACAGGGCATGTACATGAGAAAAGCAGTGATAATTTGTCTTACCGTTTCTTTGTTGGGCAGGAGCTCTTTTCGGATCCTGAAGAAGTTTTTGCCAAACTGCCTCAATCCTTTAATGAACCGCTTCTGCAATTTCACCCACACAGAAAAAAGCAAAAAGTTAGTATTCTGAAATAATCGAATAAGCTAACTGTCTAGCAAAACCACAAAAATTGTGTGATGATTTGATTTGCTTGTGGTCACCGAGGTTTGTCTATCTCAAAACCTCGGCTTTAAAAACTCCAGAGATAATGACAACTGACCTAAATAGTGAAAAACATGTCTTTTTATGGACATGCAAAATACTGGTAAAAAGCTGAGATTCCAACAACACAAGGCACACAGATTAACATGCTTTAATTATAGTCGGGAACAGCCAGGAAAAGTACAAAAAAGAAGTTAAGCTAACACCAAAGTCTAAAAACTAAATCTATCCCAGTTTTGAACAAAGGAGACAACATTTATAAATTTGTAAAGAATAATCAGATGTAAGATAAAAACATATAAAATACTATGAAGTAAAGATAGAAGGTGATCTGCTCAGTGACAGATAGTTCGCCCTGCTCTAATCGTGCCCAGTCTGACATGAACTAAATGTAGACACTCCAGTGCGAAATCAAAATCACAACGGCACAAACAGCTCCACATATTTATCCTGCTTTAACACCATGCTCCAAGAGACATGTTTAAGTCCAAGCCGAAAGCATTCAGAACCAGCAGAGCAAACAAACACATTTACTTTCTCGTCTCCAGAGCCGAGCCCCGATCATCAATGCTCTCCAGCCAGCCGAGCGTTTCCACCAAGTAACTCCAAAAGCAAAAAGCAGTCTAAAGTCCTGGGCAAACACGACGCTGATCCTCACATCCAACCGTGGGTAAAGAGGAAAAATAAAACTGCAAATCCATGGCACTTCCGAAGGTACATGGCTCTTTACGCTGTTATTTTTACAAGCAAGAAATAGCTTGTCACTCTCTGCTCCTCCACTACAAAGGGGAAGGCTTTACATGTGATCTTTCTGCAAGAGAGCCTCTGGTTCACGGCTGCCTGGAAAACCTGGAGCGGAGTCCAGTGATCCATGGCAGTGTGAGGCAGGCTGTTTATCCCTCACAACTACAAGTCTACAGTGACAACTAGTGAAGCACAAAAGCCACCCCACTTCTTATTGTTAATACAAAGCTAAAAACTGACCATTTTCTTGGGAGGCAAACACACAACTAGCATGAATGCACTGAGAGCTCCGAGTACACAAACTGAACAAGCTGCCAAAGTGCAAGGGAAAGCAGAGTTTGAGCGGGGAAAGAGGTTTTGGACATGGATGGAAAGAGACATGCAACAAGCAAAACCAGGCATGGATCTGGGCTTAAAGGTTATGAGTGCATTTTCCACATCATGTACAGTGTGTTATGTAACCAGTGATTGTTTATATACCAAGGTAAAACAGCAAATTTACTGAGGCAACAAAGGCAGCTTTAAAACATAATCTTCAGAAATAATAACAGACTAAAGTAGACAACAAAGTAAATCATAGTCTTTAAACTTGACATCAAAACGTTTTTAAGTTTAGGTATAATTGTGAAATGGCTTAGTACAAAGTGGCTAAGAGTAGACTAAACAAAATTCCACAAAAAGGCAAGATTAAAAGGTGCGTGTAAAGGGCTTGTTGAGACTGCACCATGAGTGACAAGGAGCAGTTGATTTGCATTAATCAAAGTGCAATAGCTCATTAGCCAGTAGATGGAGCCGTCAGCATCAGGAGCGCTCCCAAAACATATACGATCCTCTGCCATTCCAGGGCCATTTAAACTGTCAATCATACGTTTGCATATATAACACTGAACTGTCACGGCTCTCACTGATTCATAGGTAAACATTTGCAGATTATTTGGCAGGTGCTGACTGCTGTAAGTAAATACTAAGGTGAATATCTTGCATTTAATAAGAGTGGGAATAAAGTTAGTTAAATATTTGAATAGCTATGTTTAGAAAATAGAATTAAATGCTAAACCACTGCCCGGAAACATGAATACGATAGGCCTGCAGTGTGAAGTCAATCCTAATTTCATAGTCTAATTTTGTTTGCTAACTGTACTATTTACACAGCCAGTCCATTCGTCTCTACATAGGAGCAGGCCCCTCCCGCAGGCCCCTCCCGCCCTGTTTCTGTGCCTCTACCCCCCCATTCCCCCACCCCTCCTCCTTTAAGGCTCCATTTCAGCTGCCTGGGCTCACCGCTCTCCAGCCCAACTAATAAATCATCCGCCAATCTGCTCCCTGAATCCTGCCCCTCGCTCTCTGATTGCTCCGGCCCCGGCGTTGCTAGGAAACGCAACCAGTGGAGGAGGGGCTGAGCGGGACAGCAGGATGGGAGGGGGGAAGATGGCGAGGGAAAAAGGGGGGGTTGGGTGTTAGTGCTGTACCAAATAGCCATGGCTGAGCAGAAACAACAGGCTTCTCTCTCTCTCTCTGCTGGCAATTCCCCACCCAGAGTTTCCCCACAGCTGAACAGTGCACTATTGTGAGCATAAAAAAGACAACAAGGGGCAGAAAAATGATTCAATAGGCTTTTGTTATATGCCTGCATGCTTCCTGGACTGGAGTTGATAATTAAAAGTTGTATTGCTGCTTAGAAAATATACAAGTATAGCGATCGGATCATGATGACAGGAGACATTGTTGCAGGGGGAAGTAATGAAGTACACAAATGACTATAATAACCAGAGTACTGATTTTACAGTGCATATGTAATTGAGTTTAATTGAAGCTATATGATAGATGTTACTACTTACAATTAGTTTCCAGATTTAGTCATGAGTCAAGTTTTAAATTTCTTTGTTTCAAAAATTTCAAAGCACTTACTACTGTGTATTTAATTGGAAAAAAAAAACAAGTGCCTTAAATTGAAGAGGAGATGAGCAGGTACACCACAAGGCCAGGTTACAGTTAATATCTATGGAGAGGCAAGCCCAAAATGAATGCCAACTGAACACTCTAGGCCAGGGGTCTTCAACGTTTTTCAGGCCAGGGACCCCCAAACAGATGGCGAACTGGGCCAGGGACCCCCTACTATATATATGGCATACAATTGTGTTTTATATTAAATTGAGCTTAGTGTCATGTATAAACATTGCTACTCTGTTATGATACATCCAATACAAGGAAATAATACACAGATTAATACTGTATTTTACACTATAAAATATAAAATTATATTATTTTAAAGTGAAATCAAAAGATTTCACAACCCCACTGCAGTACCTCCGCGACCCCCCTAGGGGTCGCGACCCCCCTGTTGAAGACCTCTGCTCTAAGCAATCTATAGGTTAAAGTTTATTAACAATATTAAATATTGTATACAATAAACTACGTTTCCACCTCTGAGCATAAAGCAGAAAACATAATTCCCACTAAATGTCATTCTGTGAAAACACAAGTTCGACCCTGAGCACAAAAAGCCACTTTGACTCAATGAGGAGCCATTATAGTTGACGGGTTGTTAGAGGCTGACCTTTACAAGCCTGATGTGTTTAAACTTGGACCGGGGGCACAATCGTCCCGCTATCCACTGCCCAAAACACTGCTGTGTGTGTACAATCGAGTCTACACTGAGTCTGCAAAAAGAATTCACAACTGTCTGGAGAAGAGGGTCAACCGCACTGTCAACCCACATCCTCTTAACAAAGACACTAGAACTAAAGATAAAACATGCATATCAAGCTGTGAAAAATCAGCTGTAATCACTGTAAGACACTGTTTTGTATTAGTGTTCTCTTACTTCTTTCTCATGTAAAAGGTGACAGGAAATTCCAGCCCACGCCCATCCTGTCTGATATTTAGTTACCAAATAATGACTAAAGGCATTACTGGCACGACACCACAATGCACTAAAATACTGTTGACATTAAACAAGCCCAATAGGTTTCCTACACCCATTGTAAAAACTAAAACAAGAACTACAACTGCTACAGCTATACACCTTCTACTACTACCGATATTGTTGTTATTACTACAAAGGTCATCATTACTTGTATAATACTTTTTATATCAAGGAGTGTCTTAAAAAGCTAATACTAAGCTATTAGTATGACTACTATATTAATGAGCACTACTACTGTTAATACTACTTTTATTACTATAATTTTAGAGTTGCAAATATAGCAGTTATTATTTCCAGTCTCAGGTTATGTTGAATGAATTGCCAAACTCTGTGAAAGCAAGCAGGAAGCCATGTTGTGTCCAAACGGTAGTGTTTTTAGATTTGTCTGTTCCACTGAGGGGCCACTACTTTCCCCTCTTCTCCATCCCTCCCTCCCTCCCATGTCGGGGCTGTCGGCTGCCCGTTCTGGTCATCCATCAGTGGGGGAAAGAGCAGGAGATAAGGCCTGGTGCAGAGCTGGTGGCCCCTCGGCAGGCATAGATCAGCCTGTGTGCCTCTGACATGGAGACACACTGCAAACCGCCGCTCCACATTGTTTATATGGCACCTCCTGTTGGCCAATGTATGATTAGCAGCAGTTATTTAACAATGACGATGACAGCGGAGTCGGATGAGGACATTCGTTCATTAGAAAAGGCCCGAGTGGAGTCTGGTACAATGAGTCAAGGCACAAGATCACAGAACATGAAAACTTGTGTAAAAAATCCTGTTAGTTAGGCCTTTTAAAAGTCTTTCTATAGCATTTTTCTGTAGTTAAACTGTACTGATACTATATTACAGCAATATATGATCTATATAAACTATGTGTATTATATAGCTAAACTTTTCATTTGCTAAAATCTTTAATAATTTTAACTGTTTTTACTGAATGAATTGACTGTGCAGTGTCAACTTATTTCATCATACTGATTTTATAACTAAAAAAAAAAACACTTTGGAATGTTAATACAGACAAGTAATCCTCTACTTGAAAATGTAATTTGGTAATGTTGCCCCTGCACTGTAATTATTCAGTATAAATTGTGAAGTAAAGATAAACTTTTCATAAAACTGCATCCTGTCATCAAACTACTTCAATATGCCATTTATTTTGCACACAAAACATATCAAGTGTTGTGATATTAGTATATTTCCTCACTAAGGCCCAGTTTATTGGACACAAAAGCAGCAGCTGTCGGGCCTTTTAACTGTAAATGCTGTGTTCCAGGTTGAAAGCTCCAGTCTTCACAGAGCGGTGTGTGGGTAGGGCACATTGATTCTGGCGTCTGTTAAAACATGTACATAAAAGTGCAGTGGGCTTGTTTTATGTGTGAAATGGATTTAAATACATGGCTTTTTCACTTTTTTTCAATAAGAGTTTCAGAGACCAGGGTGTTTAAAGTAAACTGTTTCAAGTAGAATAAGGCATTCTCTGAGGATCTAATTTGGTGGTAATGCTTTTTTCATCAATACATCACCTGCTGCACACCAAGGGCAGTAACTTTAAATAAGATGTATTTACAACTACTACCTCCAGTGGTATTACAACTACACTGACTACAACCACTTCTACTACATTACCTGTGATTACATTAACTCTTGCTTGTATTAAAGTTGATGAATTTAATTTCGTTATTAGTTGAAGACTCAACAGCAAGAAGTCTGAACACCAAAAAATGCCAACTAAATTTGAACTAAATGGCTTAACATTCTACATAAAAAGAACGCAGAATATAATTTTCCAGGCGAGCTGGAGACAGGAAAGAGGTGGTAGATAAGGCACAAGGGGGATAAGGGGGGAGGGGAGTGACCCTGAAGATGCTGTCAGTCCTGCACCAGTCACTGTCACTTTTATTCACATCTTCAGCAGAGGCAAGGGAGTGGCGAAGGAGAATAATGACAAAGGGTCTACAGTGGGACAGGACGCGGAGATGACAACAGTGAACTGTGCTATGGTAAATAAATAGGGAGGCTATGAGCTGTCCAGCTGAGGTACACCTACACCTGCCCCTCAACACACACATGCTTTGACCACTAGACGAGAACTAGCCTCAGAGTACAGAGTGGACACAAGGGTGCTTGCTGTCCTCTAGGCGCAGTAAGGACACACAGCTCCACCCCTCCACAGTCACAACATCCCAGTGTGAATCAAGTGTGAGCAGTGATGGACATGAAAGACAACAGACTTCTGAAGAATTGCACATCATGTAATAAGCGTGTACAAGTAGTGCTGTTATCACGATATTAAAATTTCGATCCAATTTTGGACTGTATAACAATGAATAATAGTACTTTCTTTATGTTATGTGTAGAATCCCTCAATCGTCCAGGGAGAATCCATGGCAAAAGGAAAAAACTGTAAACAAGAAGGTAGTTTCAAAGTAATTTCATTGTAGTTAGCTCCTCCCTTCAGGCAGATAAAGGCAAGTGTCTACCAGCGTCTGACAAGAACTGAAGCAGCAGCTTGGATGAGCTGCGAAACGTATTCAGCCAAATAAACTTTTGTCCAGTTGACAAATTGAATTTTTCCTTTTGCCATTTCTTTATGTTACCATGTGGTCTTAAACTAGTTCTGATCTGGCTCAAGATCATTCCAAAACTATTCAGGAAAAGTCTAATTTTGTTAAAGGTCCCATGGCATGAAATTTTCACTTTCTGAGGTTTTTGAACGTTAATGTGAGCTCCCCTACCCTGTTTAGGCCCCCCCCCCATGGCTAAAAGTTGCGAAATGTCTATACTGAGCATTTGCGGTCCTTTTCTGCGTTAGAAAAAAACACAGCTCAAACGGGCGATTCTGAACAAGGCAACTATGTGACGTCACATCGAAAAATGCAGCTCCACCCCCCGTCTGTGTCTCTACTCAGCGTCTCTGTAAATCACGTCCAGAGAGTTTGGACTGCGAAGGAGCTACGCAATGCGAAATGCATTTTTTTATTTGCCTGGAGGCACGTGCGAGTGTTTCTAGGCTCGGAAGTCCTTTATCTGAGCCTGTGGACATCTGAAACAGCAGTGGTTTAATTTTATTTTCTGTGGAAATGTGTTTATTTTTCAATGGAACACTTCTCATCTCTTCCTCCGCGCAAAAACGTGGAAGTGGGGCCAGCGCACAGCTGAAGAGGAAAGAGCGTAGAGTTTGGGCACACCCTCACCCGCTACTCTGGCCTATCTCTGTCCTCCTCATTTGCATTCAAGCAACAACGCCCATAATGGAGTGTTCCAGAGAGATATTTATGACTCTTTCTCATCTTATCTCTCTTTCTCATGAGTCTTGATTTTGAAGAAGGATTCATTTACAGTATTAGGGAACCATTAAGGAGGCATATAAAAGCATCAAGAAGTACCATGTCATGGGACCTTTAAGGTAATGTGATAATAGTTTTTTTTTCTCAGTACAGATACGTGCTCAAATAAGTAGTTTCAATACCAGTTATTGTACTCATTAGAAATTCTTTAGACAACCCTAAAAAGCATTGAAGCCGAACTCTTGAGTCACAATCCACAAAAATAATACTAGGTTAAGTATTTTGATAATATTTCACCCATTTCAGATTGCCATTTACTTGTTCCTCATCATATACATCTTATAAAAACATCCTGTCAGAGTTATATGCTAAAATGTAATACTTACTTGACATTACTCAATACTTGTGTTCCTACAGACTTAAAGACTCATACAAGACCTTGGCACAAAAGGATGAAGAGGAGTATTATGTAAATTATTATATATTTACTTGTATTGTGCTTATATATATTTTTTTAATTCTGCAGATAGTAAAAGGTAGTAAAATATTTATAAACTAATAAACACCAATTCTGAATTTGACCAAATAATTTATCCTGTGGCTCAATAAAGTTTGTCTAAATGTGCTTTTTTTTGTTCTTTTACCAGAAAACTCACTAGCAACAGGATCCAAACTTTTGCAGTGTTGAGTTTCCCAAACAACATCAAAGTTTAACAAAGATAATTCACGCAGCTGGAGGAAAAAGCAACAGTGGCGTGTTTTTCTAAGAAGTGCAGTGGGATCAGTCAGTGTGTTATCTGAGAAAGCGAACGCGCATACAAACATCGAGCGACGTGTCAGAAAGCATCAAGGCTGAGGCTGCAGATCTCCTTCAGTTTTAACACTGTGTTGTTCTGTGCCTCCCACCAGTCCACACTGCTCTGTTTGATCAGGCTGCCATTTTCTGATCCCAGCACTTCAGCAGCTGTGGGGAAAATTCACATCTAAATTCAAATGGAGGCTATATGGCTTTTTGCGGCGTGCTCAATCTCTTCTACAGGCCTCCACAGTAAAGATTTATTCTGTGAGCGATAAACAGGATGCAGCTGCTCCTCAGCCTTGGAAACAGGCAGTTATAGTGATCTGTGCAGAGACTAGTGCTAACAAACTCAATAGCGCCCTCTAAAGGCACAGCACAAGAGATGACACAAACAAAGGAGACTACAGAAAACAGTTCACTTACCACTTCATCTTCAGACCAGCATTTTTCTATTAGTTTGGGGACTGGCTTCTTCACAAGGCGCTGGAGAGCTTTCCCTGCATCATAGCTGCTCTCATGAAGCTGTCAAAGATATGTACAATTTACCAATGAGCGTGACTTTAACCTGTATCCATTCAAAATAAATGTATCATAATATATAACATTTAGGTTGTTCACCTTTTTACATGTATTTTATTTCCAGAGAAGCATCGTTCTAAAATGTTTGGCCCTGATCTAACCTTAACACAAAGAAAACAAAGGAGGAGGTGCCAGGCTAAGCCTGTGTCAAATTGAGTGAAGAAAATAGCTGGTGCTGAGTCCTCTCCTCTGAGAATAAACAAGCATTACTCATTGGAATTGCAGATGCACAAGGTCGAGTGACAATGACCTGCCGGCTATGTTAATTCCCACTTTATAGAGTCGGCATATAAATGCCCTGTTTATAAAGATTGTAATCTTTTTTCTGGTGCTTGATTCCACAGTATTCATTGTCCAAGAGACAGACAAATGCCTCATTATGGCCTGAGTGTTATTGGCTCGGGGGGCACTAAAGGGGATACTCTACTCTCTAGTCTCCATTCACCTAGCTCTGTATCTCTGCATAATAACAAGGATGATGCAGTTATTATATTTTATATATATTTTATGGACATAAGGAGCACAGTAACACTTACAGTATTAAGTGCGTTGAGTGTAGTGTCGTCTCGGGAGGCTGCAAGGCACCCATCTTCTGTTGAGCCTCCGTCACACATTCCAGCAAAGGCAGCCATGCTCCTGTGGGCACAACACCAAGTCTATTCATATACAGCAACACTGATGAAACCTTCACACAGTTTAAATATGTACTGTCTATTTAAACAAGGGAAATGATATACCACTTTGGAACAGAGCATAATAAGGTATAAAGAAATGTAAGGTCAGAACAGGGTGCATGTGCACCAATTTAAGTCTCATACAACGAAATTTTGTCTGGTAAACTTAATCAGTATTTTTAAATTAAAACAGTAAATTGTAGTTTTTCAAAGCATGGTTTGAATTCAGACTTGAGAAGCTCACCTTGCGGCTCTGAGGTACATGAGAAGGTCACAGTCGTTGACCCCGGGCATCCACACCAGCTCCTCATTCTCGGTCACGGCCTGGCCACACGGGGAGGGGAAGGGCTGCAGCTCGGGGAGTTTGGCCTAATAGAGGGAAGAGCAATGTGACAGAAGTTATACTACAAATAGCAGATGAGTTTGAAGAAAATATTATGTTTCAGTGCGTTGTCATCACCCGGTGGATAGTATCAGAGGAGAACGGGCCAGTTACAAGTGACGGCCATCGATCGTTTAACTCACCACTGTGGAGCCCCACAGTGGTGAGACATGTTAATGTGAGTTAGACAGCCCAACTCTGCTCTGTGACTGTAAACAGAGCTGTTGGGTTTAAATGAAGCATGTGAAGCATCCACAGCCATGATACCTTAATGTCAGTCTTACACTTACAAGACTAAATGATTAAAGAAATACAACTGACTTTACTGAAGGTGAAGACCCCATTAGTTTATGAAATGCTCCACTATTTTAAAATCTGATAAAATGACAACTTCAAAAATCAAGTAAAAATTAGGTTTAGTGTCAGTATTCTTTACTACTGTGGACTACAAAGATTTTGTTGATTGACGTAAAGCGCATTCACCCCTGAACTAAAGTCAAGTGGCAATAGTTTTACAATTATCATTTTACCTCACTTAATCTTTGCATTTTTGTATAACTTTTTTTTATTGTGTTTTGATTTTATAATCTCAATGTAATGTCAAAATGTAATGCTTCACTGAGACAGTTGAATCCTCAATAGGGAAATTACATGATTATATATAAAAATGCAAATGGTGTATTTACAACATTTTCAGCATGTTTTGTACTTACTTGGTGGCTGGGGCCCACTCGGATCTCTCCTTGTGTGCTGTTCAGACGTCTGTGAAGAGACAAAGAGATTGCATTTACCTAAATATTTAATCAGCATCCTAGTGGTTATAACTGTCTATGATCATGGCGTTTCTATGTGTTTAAATCTTTACGTGCATTAAGGCTCAGAGCTGTAGTTTCAAGACAAAAGAATTGAGAAGCAGCATGTATTTTACTTGGTGAGTAGACCTGATATTGTGGATGCAGCAATAAAACCCTAAAAGAGGAGGGGAGCTGCCGGGTATATGAGTACGGGGGGCAGCAAGGTGGGGGCGACACGGCTGCCGGTACAAATGTGTGTAGCCATGGCAACTGCAATTTAATAATAGTGTTTCCGACTCTCCAGCTGCAGTGGATTAAAGAAAATGACAAGATGTTCCCTTTGAAAATCCCTTTCCCTTCCGTTGCCTAGGTAACTGTACAGATTTTGAATTTTTTTTTTCTTTTTCTTTTTTTTAAAAATACAGGCGACTGTTGGGGCAGCCCAGAAACTGTCAGCAAGATTTGCACCCGGAGAAGCACACATACTCAATCAAGCTGTGGAAATACAAGAGGTGAGAGAGGCTGCAAAACCACCCAAACCAAAAACATGCCTTCCTCTGTGTCCCCTTCCTAAAGATTAAATGTGTAATCTATACTGTACTGTAGTTGCAGGCCAAAAACTACATTTCAAACGCAGTAAATGACCCCAGGCTTGTCAGGGCAGTTTGACACACTGCCACTGCTCCAGGAAAATAGTGCAATATTTCATTAGTTTATTACAAACACTCAATGACAGGCAAGGCAAGCTAAATATAAAGCATTCAGGAGTTGGCAAACAAACCTGATGAATGGAGCTGATAAAATGAAAATGGGGTGGTCTGTAAGTCAGCAGCGTAATAGTTCCAGATTGTGAAAGTTTCAAAAGATGGATTTTATAGCGTAAGTTTAACTTGGATCATAGTTAGGGGAAAGTTTCAAAATATCAAGTACAGAAATATTCAGAGTTAAGAAATTTGAAAAACTGCTGTTAAGATTATACAAAGTGGCTGAGGTCAGTTCCATAACATTATTTTTGTAAAGGTGTATTGAGATATCTATACTGTTGAGATATCTTGTAACATTAAACTTGAACTGATTACCACAAGTTAGGATGAAAAAAACAACAATGATTAGTTTAAAATGACTTCAGCTGAGAATCTCTGCTATAAATTCTGCAAAAGTGTAAAATATAGTGAGCGTTCATATGGTATGCATTGACTGAGGAAAACTTCTCCAAACGTGTTCCTGACAGTGTGCAGTGAGCCGGGTCAGCAGTGCTCTGGCAGCCGGCTGTAAGGATGACAAATGAGGACCTGTGCACCAGAATAAAAACAGCACTGAGCACAGCTATGTTTTACACAGGCAAATCCTCAGAGTCCACGACGACATTCAGTCTGAGGGCTGCTTTGGGCCGGAAGGAGAGCCAGAATATAAATGTACCATGACAGGGATTTTTCAATGAGACAGCTACTATATTTCAGACCTAACCTCCAGCCAAAATACACAAGGACATGTCTACTGCTTTGATTCTAGGAGTTTAGAGGATGCAATTGCAACTGCTGTATATATTAATATAGATTTCAATGTATAAAAAATATGAAAGATAAAATGTAAAAAATTATAAAGGTTGCTTTTCCTTTACTCAAATTTATCCTTTGTCTCCAATAAACATCCAAGAGACAAAGGACAACAGTTAATCATTAGTTCACATATGGCACTTGCTCAAAATATCATCAAGTAATTACCGTTGTACTTGTTAAACACGATCAGCAATGTGGCTCACTTTGTGTACGTGAGCAAGCAATCAAGGATAGTCCCGCCCCTTCCATCAATTTCACCCAATCGCAGCATCCGCCTGTGGCACACTGACATAATTGTAGCTCAGCAATAACAGAGTCAAACTTTGTGCAGTTAAAACGGCGTGAGGGATGGCGTACGCCACAAGCCACCCACCAGCACCCATAGGAGACGTTTAGGAGACCCTCGTGCTTTGTATTGTGCACCGGTACGTCGCCGCGTGCGCCATGTCACCTCGGTTGTAAACACGGGGCTGCTGCAAAATGGAGCCACGGTTGGGGTCTCCGCTCTATACCCGGGTAATAAATAATATGAGGGGCATTACACGAGCTTGATCGTCGTAGATACACAGACAACGGAGCATCCACGAACGCTACATTGTGAACATAGCTCCACATTGAAGCAGTGAAGCGCAAAGCCGTCTGCAGTGTCAGACTGTCTGCTTCAATTATTGTGCCTCCCCGACAGGCGAATTACAACAGGTAAAGACAGTGACAGCGTTGCATTTACTAATATCGTATTATTGCTGCGTAAAGCGCAAGAGTACAATGGACGTGGAGCTTCATAGCGCGGAGAACGGCTGGACGGAGCAATAAAACCGGAGCGCACACCTACCTCCGGGGGCTGAACAGATCGTCCATGTCTGCCATCGCCCTGAGCTTGGCCGGTGACACTGAGCGTAACGGCTCTCCCACCTTTTGAAGGTGCTCAAAATGGAGCGGCACGCATTCACTTCGGAGAGGTGTTCAGAGCTTGTGCTGTGACCTCAGCCTGCACGTATTTCTCTCCAGACACAACTGAGCATGTGCTGCGACCTCACAACGGCGCGCGCCACGCGCACACACACGCTGGCAGGCACACACGCATGCGGCAGCGGAGTTCATTTCTGCTCATGTCTGTGCCACAATAAACAAGAGTGAAATTGCAAGGCTGCAGACACGCCGCTCAGAATACCAAACAAGCAGAGCTGCGGTAGAGGGAGGGGGAGAGGAGATCCAATGGGGCCCGATAAAGGGGGATCCCTACCGGCTTCCCCCAGAGCCCTTTACAGGCACTGACTGTCACCAACACGTGACACCCCCCCAAACAACAACAAACCAACAAATCATCTTAAAGAAACAGCATGTACAGGATTTTAGATTTTAGGCAACTCCAAGATGACACATAAATGATGAGAGTATCTAACTAAATTAAACACAGCCAGGCCAGCTTCTTCACAGACAACAGCTGTCAAGAATGGAAACAACAACAAAAGCATGCATAATAGCAAAGTTCATCACTGTGTTATAAATGAAACACTACTAAATACTATAAACTTACTACTTTAGTACAAATTTCAATATATTGTATGCTACATCAATGTAATGTTTATGACAGTAGTCTCCCAACCCAAAGGTGCAAGGATACAATGATGAAGTTCAAGCCACATGCCTAGTGTAAAAGTGGTATCTGCATGAGTGTGCTATAATAGTAAATCACATCATTGAATGTGGCGTTACTGAGTAATGCACCTAAAAAGGTGCTACATAACAACATTTTATATTACAGTTATTATATAATTTGAAAAGTCCTCCAGCTCAGGTCCTGACCAAGCCGAAGCAAGAAGATCAGGGCGATGGTCCCCGGGCGCAGTAATGTGCTGCCCATTGCTCCTGGGTTAAATGCAGAGAAGAATTTCTCCAGTGTGAGATCAATAAAGTTGCTTCTCTCTCTCTCTTAAAACAATGGGATAGTATGGATATAAAATGTTATGTGCATACCTGCAAACTCATGAGGGTTGAAAAAGGTGACAAACTACCGGTAACCTCGCGGCCCCCTTAAACAGCGCACAATCAAGGAAAATAAAGGGCATTTTCACTGTAAGAGAAGAAATGACTTTATTGATCTCACACTGGAGAAATTCTTCTCTGCATTTTAACCCATCCTATATATATATATACTATATATATTAGGAGCAGTGGGCAGCACATTACTGCGCCCGTGGACCATCTCCATGATCTTCTTGCTTCGGTTTGGTCAGGACCTAAGCTGGAGGATTTTACCTATGGTGCATGTTTTGGGTTGATGGGGGAAACCGGAGTGCCTGGAGGAAACCCACCCAGACACGGGGAGAACATGCAAACTCCACACAGAAAGGCCCGGGCAACCCAGGGATCGAACCCAGACCATGCATGCAAACTCCACACAGAACACATACGGGAAGGTCTGGGTGACCCGGGGATCGAACCCAGAACCTTCTTGCTGTGAAGCAAGAGCTCTAGCCACTCAGCTACCGTGCCGCCAAGCTGTCATAATATAACCAAATGTATTTTCATTTACATAATCTACACTTGATACTGACTCACACTCAAGCTAGCCTATTTAATCTATACACACCTCAGCATTAGCAACCCGTTGGAATACAGGTACAGGTAACCTTATTCGTTCCCTCATCAGCTCAGGACCCTTGGGAGCACTTTGTGTTGAAAGTGGAACAGGAGGAAGGACACTAGTAGTAGTGAGTATTGTGCACCTCTGTTTGACAGTGTGCCATCAGAGCATGGGAACCTTTTTTCCCATAATTTATTTCTTTGTAGCAAAGGGTGCATTTACAGTAGCCCGCTTTGTCAATTTTTTTGAAATACTGTGACAGTGGGAAGCTGTACTGCACCCCCTTCACCTCAGTCTTCACTTCCAATTTCAGCCATGCCCAGCTCCACCTGCATTTTTGCCCTATTTCAAGCTGATGCACATACAGTGCATCATCCTCCTCAAGCTCTCTCATCTGGAAGAAAAAAAATCCAACCTTATTGCCTAGATCAGGGTACATGTCGTCACTAAAAACATTAAGGCGACACCCAACTGCATTTGTTGACATTTAAAAATGTATATGGTTTTCAAATTCATGGCGTTCGTGTTGGCGTGACATACTGTAGTAGGCTAGAACCAGTTTCTCATTGGATGTTTTTGACGATAGTGTTTTTGAACAAATCTCTATAACAAAAACACACCGGTAGGCAGGTGCTTTCTTGACAGCTAACCATGAATGACGCGAGTGAAGTCCTTCTTCGGGCAAAAAAAGTGACGACCTACTGCGCTCAATTAACGAAATAAAAACAGAAACATAATGTTTGGTGGAATTCTCGTTGGCTTCTAACGCCAAAACAAGCGCCTTTTCACCTTCAACATATGAAATAAACAGCTGCTAGTTGACGATAACAATTAGCTAATGTCTTTGATACTAGCCTGCTTGGACTCTAAAAGACAAACTACAGGCCCTGCCAGCTTTCTATCTTTCCATTACAGATGCAAATGATGCCTTGTTTCTGATCGTGTGTTTTCTGTATCTGAAAACCATCCAATGTGAACAGGGACATTCTCCAGGCAACGCACTAAGCAAATGTGTTCGTTTTCAGCTCTCGTATCCGACGAGCATTATCCAGCTAGCATTTACATCTGCAGCTGTTTTATGCAGTTAGCTGGCATAATATTAATTTTCAGCATGTATAATGTTAAAAAAATACATTCATGTACATATTTCTGGCACTGCAAAACTTACCTCAACACATGTAACAGCAACGAAATCCTTAATCCAAAGACAAGTTTTTCATTACAGGAGTGACTAAAGCTGACATGTCTTACCTGGTCTCTGGGTTGTATCCGAGGATGTAAAAGAAGGAGTCGATGCGGGCTCTGAACTCCCTTGCAGCAAATATGTCGGAGAAATGAGAAATGTTGCACTTCCCCCTAGAGAAAGAACACAAACTCATTAGATACAAGATTCAACTGACAACAGTCATCAAAGCAGGGGGGCAGTTTAAATGTGATCTTTGATGTGACATGTGCAGTGGGACAGGTGGGGCACAACTGTCATGAATTTAATGTAAAATTCTCAGTACCACCATACAGTATTTTGGATCAACCAACTTCTTTATGCAATACAAGTCAAATTTTAATGCTTTGAGAATAAAATCAAACCTCTCCACAATTGCTGCTCATGTAGGTTTGAAGTGGTATTTATCAAAAGTGGTCCAGAAAGGAATCTTTAAGAACTTGTGGTGAGTTTTACAGGAATATACACTGAATTAACAAGCAGATCACAACACAAACAGAACATACATGTGCAAATGGTTTTGGATAACATGCCTGATCATTACTGTAAAGATTTAGATAAAACAATAAAAAAATGGGGCCTTAATACTGACTATAAGACTTGAGCCCCACTAACACCTTAATGCCATTTGCTGTTTGTAGTCCTCTTAGCCCTGTGCCTATCCAAGTAACAAGAATCCACAGCAAATGCAGACCTACACAGAACCGGTATCTTCATGCACTCTAGATTAAAGTGCTCTAAGAAGGCAGCTTGTCTCTGCAGAGCTGCAGCGTTACACCATCCCACTGGAATTCCCTCCCATTTATCTAAAGCCCAGAGAATAAGTCAAATCAAAGGCGGCTCTGTGGAGGAGATGTTGCAGCTAATTTGCCCTGAAATCAGTGGTTTCTGGGAGACAGGGCTTTGACTGGCTGCCACCAATAAACCTCACACATGGTTCTGGTTAGAGAGTGCAGGGGAAGTGGGAGAGGTGGTCAGCTAGGAATGGATCAAGACATACAGGCAGGAATTCCCAAATGAAAAGAAGAAACCTGTTTTCTACCACGGAAAATCATTATGGCTAAGTGCTTCCTGAGGTTAAAAGTACAAAGGTAGGATTATGTTTTAGTAAAGCCAGTAAGACTGGGTGGTATCCATACATAATTACTTATAATTCATGGGTATCTACTAATACTTACTAATACTAACACTAATAAGAATGAGTAAGAATAGGATTGTTACAATACAACTACTAATGGTGGGTTTCAGATGACATCACAATTTTCTATATTCCTATATTATTTAATACAGATGGGGGGCAGCCAAAATTAATCATTTTAAAATGCTGATTTTTATTGTAATTCAGTGAGTTACTTGGATCTCGTCAATAATAGAAATGAGCAAGTCAAACAATTCTGAATTTACCTTCTGGATATGTCATGGCGACGTACAGTGTGATCAATAGGGAAAACTGGCCCTTGCCCCCCATCAGAGAGTATAACATCATCATATTCTAGAATATGAAAACCACCAATACTTGAGTTCATAAACAACCAAGGCTTACAACCATATTGGTTTATTCAAATCTGAATTATATTTTCTTAGATGGCTAAGGACAGATTGAGTAATACTTTATTAATCCACCTTAGGAAAAAAATCAGGTGTATACTTGTGCCTGCACCATCACTATTGTGTATGTAACACATTTAAAATTACTACATCACTCTATACAAAGATAAGCAGTGGGATTTAAACGTGTATGTTACCATCTGTCTTCATTCAACTGAAAACAAAGACAATGAGTTAAATGATGACACATAGTATAGCCTGCTCGCTTCGAGCTTCCAGCTCACCCCAGGACCCCGCTCTTCAAAGTGCTGCTTTTATTTGACATGTGTTGCCTTTAGTTTACACTCTTACATCTAACTCCATTCTCTATGTATTTACCTTAGAGCAGCAGCATGATAAGTGTCCACATAATCTGAAATAAAGAGCTCTCGACTCCTCACAACTGGATCTGTGATCACCAGCTCCCGACCCGAATCTGGAAACAGAAAAATCATGTTTAATATTTGTGCATTTGTGCAAAACATGAAGGCTTCTAAATTTTTTTACCTCAAAGTATTTAAAAACATGACAGGGTAGACTATTCACTATTTAACTAATAAATAGCCAAGAAGTATATTTCAAAGGGTGAAGTCTATCATTTTACTTTCTGCTAGGACATGGACAGAAGTAACAGAAGCTATGACATGACATAGGTAGAGGTAATTTCATAACTGTTACCTAGCAACCATAATGCTAACAAGGGCCAAAACATTTTTAAATTGCACAAAAAAGGCCAAACAGCTTTTGTTAAATAGAGGTTTAAATGGTCAGAATTGGTTCCTTGTGCTTACTAGCACTATATATATACATATATATATATATATATACATACATATATATATATATACATACATATACATAATAACAGGAGAAGTTCAATTTGTCAATTGGACCAAGGTTGTTTGGTTGAAAACGTTTCGCCGCTCATCCGAGAGGCTTCGTCAGCTCAGGTCAGAGAGCTGACGAAGCCTCTCGGATGAGCGGCGAAACGTTTTCAACCAAACAAACTTGGTCCAGTTGACAAATTGAACTTCTCCTGTTATCATGGATTCTACCTGGACGACTGAGGGACTTTTCACGCATACATATACATACATACTGTATATATACATACATATACATACATACTGTATATATACATACATATATATATATACATATACATATATATATACACATATACATATATATATATATATATATATATATATATACACATATATACACATATACATATATATACACATATATATACATATATACATATACACATATACAGTGCCGTGAAAAAGTATTTGCCCCCTTCCTGATTTCTGTGTTTTTTGCATATTTATCACTCAAAACATTGTCAGATCATCAAACCAATTTTAATATCACACAGAAACAACCCAAGGAAAGACAAAATTCAGTTTTTGAATGATGATTCCATTTATTAGTGCACAAAAAAAATCTAAACCTATCTGGCCCTATGTGAAAAAGTAATTGCCCCCTTAATCTAATAGCCAGTTGAGCCTCCTTTGACAGCAATAACTGTAACCAAACGTTTGCGATAATTGGTGATGAGTCTTTCACACCGCTGGGGAGGGATTTTGGCCCACTCTTCTATGCAGAATTGTTTCAATTCTGCCATATTGGAGGGTTTTCTTGTATGAACTGCCCGTTTAAGGTCACACCACAGCATCTCAATCGGATTTAAATCCGGACTTTGACTTGGCCACTCCAAAACCTTAATTTTGTTTTCTTTGAGCCATTCAGAGGTGGACTTGCTGGTGTGTTTTGGATCATTGTCCTGTTGCATGATCCAAGAGCGCTTGAGTTTGAGGGCACGAACTGATGGCCGGACATTCTCCTTCAGGATCTTCTGGTAAACAGCAGAATTCATTTTTCCGTCAATCACAGCAAGTTGTCCTGGTCCTGAGGCAGCAAAGCAGGCCCAGACCATCACACTGCCACCACCATGCTTTACTGTGGGCACCATGTTCTTTTTATCAAATGCTGTGCCATTTTTACGCCAGATGAAACGGGCTGCAGACCTTCCAAAAAGTTCAATT